>OX638134.1:10843599-10848599 GCA_951804985.1 Dryomyza anilis | reverse complement strand
TGCAAAAAAAACGCAAACAATTATAAACTTTTCTGCACTTAATAATTTGAAACAGCATCGCAGCAATTAGTGGCATTGAAAACAGCGGGTGGTGGAAAATTTATGAAAAATGTTAGGGGGAGCGGCTGGCTCAACTTTATGGTAACATGTTGTCGTTGGTTAAAACAACAACAACAACAAAAATGTTGATGTGGTTTCTTCAAAAAGTTATGAGAAATTGTAAAAAAAAAACTAAATAAAAACAAAAATATAAAAATACAGTATAAATTACTAGAAACTTTCCATGAATGGTACGTGATAGAGGGGGCTGCCAATAATTCTTACATATTGTATGCTGGTCAGAACTCAATTAAGTTGAGTGGATCATCATAACAATTGCTGCAATTAAGATGGCGTAAAACTTTTATTTGTAAAGAGTTTGCAGATAGTTTTCAGATAAATCTAAAGGTAAAAGTTACAACATGTAAGGGGCAGTGAATAAAACAAAACCAAATAATAAAATTATGAAACTGAAAATAAGATTTAAAATTATATTTTAAGTATGAAAAGTAATTTTAAATGACAAATTCAATTTTGGAAATTTAAATTTTTAGTGAAAAATTGAATTTTTTGTCAAAAAATTATTTTTTGTCAAAAAATTATTTTTTGTCAAAAAATTATTTTTTGTCAAAAAATTATTTTTTTGTCAAAAATTGAATTTTTAGTCAAAAAAAAATTATTTTTTTTTAGTTAAATATTGAATTTTTAGTGAAAATTAAATTGTTAGTCAAAATTTGAATTTTATTGAAAACTTGAATTTTTAGTGAAAATTAGAATTTTTAGTGAAAAATTGAATTTTTAGTGAAAAATTGAATTTTTAGTGAAAATTAAATTGTTAGTCAAAATTTGAATTTTAATGAAAACTTGAATTTTTTAGTGAAAATTAGAATTTTTAGTGATAAATTGAATTTTTAGTGAAAAATTGAATTTTTAGTGAAAAAATTAATTTTTAGTGAAAAATTAATTTTTAGTGAAAAAATTAAATTTTAGTGAAAAAATTGAATTTTTAGTGAAAAATTGAATTTTTAGTGAAAAATTGAATTTTTAGTGAAAAATTGAATTCTTAGTTAAAAATTGAATTTTCAGTGAAAAATTGAATTTTTAGTGAAAAACGGAATTTTTAGTGAAAAATTGAATTTTTAGTGAAAAATTGAATTTTTAGTGAAAAATTGAATTTTTAGTGAAAAATTGAATTTTTAGTGAAAAATTGAATTTTTAGTGAAAAATTGAATTTTTAGTGAAAAATTGAATTTTTAGTGAAAAATTGAATTTTTAGTGAAAAATTGAATTTTTAGTGAAAAATTGAATTTTTAGTGAAAAATTGAATTTTTAGTGAAAAATTGAATTTTTAGTGAAAAATTGAATTTTTAGTGAAAAATTGAATTTTTAGTGAAAAATTGAATTTTTAGTGAAAAATTGAATTTTTAGTGAAAAATTGAGTTTTTAGTGAAAAATTGAAGTTTTAGTGAAAAATTGAATTTTTAGTGAAAAATTGAATTTTTAGTGAAAAATTGAATTTTTAGTGAAAAATTGAATTTTTAGTGAATAATTGAATTTTTACCAAAAACAATTTTGAATACAAATTTATATTTATTGATATTGAAAGTAGTTGTGAAATATATTACAAAATTGGGCCGAAATCCCGGCGGTACTGCAATACCGGGCCAACCCGTGACAGAGTTGGAGCAAGCCCCTAAACACTCCGTCTGTTTACAAAAATCAGTTTAACATTTGTTGTCCTCCGATGGAGGATCTATCAGATGTTAAGCTGATAAGAACAGATACTACACTTTGATCTTAGCCATAAGGCCGAGAAGCGATAACTTTGCACTGGGTATCCAGCAGTTCAAATGCAGAAAACTGCATTAACCATTTGTGAATCATATAAAATGCATGTGCGGTGAATATTATTTTGAAGCTAAACTTAACAGAAATGCAGTTTCTTGTGTCTCTTGACGATTTTTGTAAATGGGGGTTGTGTCTTATCAATGCAGGTATAGAAAGTCATACTAAATAAATTAAATTTACAGACACTTAAAGAATATTCAAGTGTTGTACCAAGTAGGTAGCAAATAATATATGAATAAGATAAAGTTTCTTAATTTGGTATACGATAGGTAGATCACTTTATTAGGTGTTGTTTTGCTGCTTATTTGATCATTTTGCTTTGATTTGCTTGCATTTTCAATGATCATGCATATAATTCATAATAAGTTTAATCGAAGACCTTCACGTATAACTTCTGCATGTTCTGCAAACTTTACTCAGACTAAAAATTTAAATTTTTCACTAAAAAATTTAATTTTTTCACGAAAATAAATTTTTCGTAGTGCACGATTGTAAAATTGGGTCATTTTTGAATAATTTAAAAATATAATATTAATCAAGTAGCTTAATTAAGATGACATAAAATTGAATTTGTGAAATTTTTACCGGAATTTTTAATTTTATTTTTATATAAAAATTGTTGTACAAATTTTTCACAGGTTTTTCTGGATAAGTGATAATTAGGTACCACAATAAATGTCAAATATAAAATGTTAAAATGTTTGTAATTATTATATTTTCTAATTAAACTCCTGCCACGTTAACTGCTATTATTTTTTTTAACTTTTCATTTTGTCATAGTCTAAACTAAATTTTCAACAATCAATATTTTTCATTTATGGAAACGAACATTTTGTGTTGAGAAATATTTAGGCAGCTGCAGAATACTGTTTAAAATATTCCAAAAATTTTGTTAATTATGCCCAAAATAAACAGGTAAACGGTAAATTTATGCACAATTTGACACTGACACGCGTACATTGTGTATGAAGAATAATAAATTCAGAAATTAAATGTAAAATTTGTTTTTAATTATTACAAAATAACATAGAGCAGAGCGATGAACATAATTTGAAATATGAAATTTTTGAAATGTGCAAGAAATAGCAAATTTAGATTTTCAAAATATGGATATAATAAAAAGAAAAGAAATATTTAGAAAATTTGACTAAAATTAATAAATCTATGTAGAATTTTAGAATTATAATTAAGAATAATAATTTCAAAATAGGTATATTATAACTTTTAGAAATAGTTACTAGTTTAATTTTGAATACAAAAAATCATATTTCATGTGGTTTTGACCCTATATAAGCAGCTTAAAAAAACTTAATAGCAAATTAGGTTAATTTTTATGAACGCAAAATGTCGTTCGAACTTCATAAATTTCACGTTTTTAAGTCATAAAACATACAAAGTTAATAATGCTTGATTTTTCAACTTTTTGATAACTTTTTATGATAAGCGAAGCGAGCTCTGAAAGCGCCTTAAAAATAAACTTTATTACTTTTTGAGACAAAAATAGAAAACATTCACTTCCAAATGAATGCCCTTTGAAACGGCGACATGTAAAGCACGCGTGCCTGAAAGTATGTTAGAGATGCCTGCCGCCTAAAACTATGCAATGGGCGACATAAAACTAAAGACACAACTTTGCGTTGTAGTTGCGGAAAAATAAACATGAAAACAACGCTGATAGTTGAGAAATTCGCATAAATTAAGAAAACAAAAGCAAAAACTAAAAAAAAACGATGTGTAAAACAAAAAGTAAACGAAAAATCTAAAAAAATATATGCCAAAAAGTAGGCAACAAAAATTCGTTTATAGGCTATTAAAACCAACGACTCTGCTGTTGGTGATGGTTATAAAGAGAAGAAGTAAGGAGCCAACAAAATAGGAGAAAATAATATAGAAAAAAATAAGGAAAACCAGTCAAAATGAAAGCAAGCGAAATAATAGGATATTAAAATTCAAAACGATTATGTAACAATGACGACGACGCCGTTAACCGGAAGAATAACAAAAATTAAATTTTGGTCTACCATATTTTCGACGGGGCTTTATTTTATGTTTTGGAGATTTTATTTTTGGTACAATAATTTTTGTGGTTCACTGAACTTTAAGCTGTAATGGAAAATGTCGAATTTATGCAGAATTCTACATACTATCTTAATTCACGTGAAATGAAATTAATGAAAATGAAATTAGAAAATTTTATAACGAAAATCACAAATTTAACCTTTGAATGTTCAAAAAAAAAATACTAAATTTATAACAAAAATCACAACATCACTTTTGAAAATGTTTTAGTTTTTGTCACCTCACACAACACATCATATAAAAGTTTTACGCTGTCAACACCTGATATCTAAAAAAATCACCAAACATCTTTTTAAATTTTGTAACTTCCTAAAGTTTATATTAATTTGTAAAGCGTAGATTGTAAAAGTTGTATCTTTTCAATTTACGTTTTAAATTTGTGCAAGCGTGATTCGTGTGAAAACTTAAAAACTATTTATGGCTGTTT
This sequence comes from Dryomyza anilis, assembly GCA_951804985.1. Classification (NCBI taxonomy): domain Eukaryota; kingdom Metazoa; phylum Arthropoda; class Insecta; order Diptera; family Dryomyzidae; genus Dryomyza; species Dryomyza anilis. The sequence continues at coordinate 10,844,206 of OX638134.1, read as the reverse complement.
GAAAAATTCACCACATGGCACACAGACAAAAATCATTTCCAATACAAAGCGCAGTTTCAAAATAAGATTAGTATTTAAAAAAATAAAAAAAATCTATTTTAATAAAAATTTAAATTTACACTAAAAATTTCATATTTAAAATTTATTTTTTTACTAAAAATTAAATTTTTCACTAAAAATTTAATTTTTCACTAAAAAAATTTAATTTTCACTAAAAATTAAATTTTTCATTTAAATTCAATTTTGCATTAAAAATTCAATTTTTCATTTAAAATCAAATTTATAATAAATATTTCACTAAAAATTAAATTTTTTATTAAAAATTCAATTTTTTAAAGAGAATTCAACTTTTTAATAAAAATTCAAATGCTCACTAAAAATTCAATTTTTCACAAAAAATTCAATTTTTTACTAAAAATTCAATTTTTCACAAAAAATTCAATTTTTCACTAAAAATTCAATTTTTCACTAAAAATTAAATTTTTCACTAAAAATTAAATTTTTCACTAAAAATTAAAATTTTCACTAAAAATTCAATTTTTCACTAAAAATTCAATTTTTTACTAAAAATTTAATTTTTTACTAAAAATTTAATTTTTTACTAAAA